>LODT01000008.1:0-17873 GCA_001606155.1 Tieghemostelium lacteum | reverse complement strand
CCCTACCCTACCCTACCCCTACCCTACCCTACCCTACCCTCAGCTAACCTCACCTAACCTACTCTACCCACCAAAGTATTTGCTTACCGACTAGAGTTACAGAGAATTTACCTTCTTCTTTCTCCATACGTTTGTAGAATACCATCAATTACTTATATTACTCCTATGTATGCTAACCTACCCAATACGTGCATGGAAAACCATCAATAACCTTCAACAACCTTCCAACAACCTTCCAACAACTTTTAGCAGCATTCATTAACCTTCAATACCCTTCAATAACCTTCAATAACCTTCAATAACACTCATCAACCTTCAATAACCTTCATTAACCTTCAACAACCTTCAATAACCTTCAACAACCTTCATTAACCTTCAACAACCTTCAAAAACCTTCAATAACCTTCAAAAACCTACAATAACCTTCAATAACCTTCAATAACCGTGAACAAACTTCAGTAACCTTCAATAACCTTCAACAAACTTCATTAACCTTCATTAACCTTCATTAACCTTCATTAACCTTCATTAACCTTCAATAACCTTAATTAACCTTCAATAACCTTCCAATAACCTCTAAAACTTTCCAACATTCTCAAATACCATTTTCCAAAACCCTCCAACAATATCCAATACCTGTTAACAATCTTCAATACCTTCCAACATTACTACACTGCCTATCATGTAATTAATTACAATCAGATTCAACCTAACCAAACCAACATTATCCAAGCTCATCAAAATATATTTGAAATCCTGCTACTGTTTCCTAAAATAATATCACTGTTATTAAATATCAGTTAATATTAATGAAAATATTTCAATATTCATTAATATTAAATCATACTATAATTCCAATAGCATTGGAACCTTGAGAAGTAAATGATATAGCATCACCACATTTTTAGATCTTGAGTATTATGAAACTCATTGAGTTGTTGAATTCAATCTCTGCTGTATTCTACTGATGATTCCCATAATTACAAGATCGAAGAAAATGAGAAATTGATAGCCTATTCTATCAAATCCAATAATCATTAACACCATGGCAATATAATCTTTCAACCAACATATCTATTGATGATAGATGAAATGTAAAGTTATTCAAATGCCTTTCAAACGCACCACCATCATAATGTTAACATTATCATTCACAACTGACACCTTGCTTTTAATTGAACGAATACTGAGTTTGATCTTAAATTCAACTTAGTGTATATTCCAACTATCTGCTGGAAATATGGCATATATTGTAACAATAGTATAAATACACCAAACCCAGTTCATTGATAATTGAACAAACCTACTGAATTTGACCAGATTCATCCAAACTAATTTCTATTCTCTTTTCTACACTTCTATCACTAATAATTCTTGAATTCTCATTTCTCTTCTTCTAAATTAATGTGGTTATCTGCTGTTGTTGTGTTGAAATTGAAATGTTGCTGTTATTTAATATCAATCAATATTAATGAATATATTCTATATTCATTAGTACCAATCAACGCCATCGATATCACCATTAAAGGTGGTGTAGAAATTTCATGTAAAGTCAATTGTCATTACTTTCAAGAGAAATTGTATGATAACTAATGAAAAGAAAGATAAGATGTTTATGGTAGAGGTTGAATTACCAAATCAGATGAGTAATTACATTGGCAGTGCGTACCGATATTTAAATATCCTCATCACAATAAAAAAATAACAAAAAAAAAAATTATTTATACCTGTTTAAAACATTTAATGGGTTACATTTCATTGAGTTAATTATAGAACTCTATTTAAACATTCTAACTCACAATATATTAATTATAAGATATTTTTATAAGTTATTTAAAATGAAATTATATAAATGTAAAATTTTTAAATCTTCTCCAAGCTTTAAATCATTTAAATACCTTCTTTATTTAGTGTATCAAGAATTGGTAAATAAATTTCAGGAGTAACTGGACCAATCACACCATGTTCTTTAATTACTTGATCCAAGATTAATTCTGCAGCAATACCTACAACAACAAAGTGGAATAAATACACAATATAAACAACAACAACAACAACAACAACAACAACAACAACAACAACAACAACAACAACAACAACAACAACAACAACAACAACAACAACAACAACAACGTAATCAAATAATAAAATTAATGTAAATAATAACCAGGCAACAACAACAATAAACAATAATGAAAATATTTGTCAAATCTCTCAAAGGCTGATACAATGTTATTGTCAATACAATAATAGATCCAACATCTAACATTGACAGATATATATTATTTATACCATTTAATGCGTCAATTGTGTTCTAATAATATTTTAAGTTTAATTTTGTATGATACTATTGATTTATTATTTATTTATTTTTTGAGTGATTCGTGGATAATATCTACTATCCCCTATGCAAAAGTTACGTGACATGTTTTGGACGAAAGAAAGATGAAGTGTTGGATTATTTTCTATCATCTGTTCCACAGTTTCTGCAGTGATAAAGTCAATATCCAAATTCAAAGATTTAAGTGATTTACTAGACTTGATCAACTCTGCAAAATCAATGATAAACTGTTGAGGTGGTTCATTTTTACAAGAACACCATGTGTCGACATGTGATATCGATAGAGCAGTCAGAGTCTTGTGATTCTTCAACAACTCTTTACACTTGTTCCACAAGTCATGAGAATACTCGTGAGGTGGTACAGTAGCGTAACAATTAGAATGAAAATAGAAATCACAAAACAGATATATATCTTCTTTGTAATCTTTTTCTAATGCATCATAGAACTCTGTTGGGAAAGTCCAGTGTTCTTTTATATCGTCATTTTCCGGACACAGCTTCTTCTCATGAGAATGTTTTATATTGTCAATATTAATATTATTTACTGGTGCGTTTCTGGGGATTCCGGGAGGTGGTTTACCATTATATCTATCATAGCTCTTGTAGAATGAAAATATTTGGTGAAATTGCAGTGTTATATCCAGAGTGTGGAGATTAGGCGCTTGAAGTAGCCTATAAAGAGCCATCAGTGGTATTGGTTGATTGAATATCCTTACAGACTGATACCGTTGATTTTGTATTGATATACTATGACAAATATCAATATAAGCATTCTTTGAATCAGAATCCCCCAGTGACTTTATAGCGAGTTCCAATGGATCGAGGAATAGAATGGCATCAGTAAAGTCGCTGTAGTGTGGTGGATACTCTGTTCTTACATCAGAAGTCACTTCCAAGTAATTAGTTTCAAAATTTTTTTCAGTCATTGCATCCTCTCTATGATTCATCACAGAGTCAATATCATATTCATCATGATTCCATGATTCTAGGTGATTGTCGTTCAAATGTAAATTGAAATTATACTTGATACCTGGAATCTGCAGTTCATTAACATAACTAACCAGAAACCAGTTGATATAGGGATCCGATACACAATATATCGTTATGGTCTCTAACGACAGTTTTACAGCATCATTATTGTTGTTGTTTTTGTTATTACAATGTTCTCTATATTGTTTGAATGCAGAGACAAACATTTTGAGATCCCCAAGTCTGACTTTTAGGTGTTGGATGTGGTGAAAGTGTGATACCAGCCTATATGGCTTAGTAATAGTGAGGTCAAAAGAGAGGTTCCATCGATTACTTTTACGAATAAAGCTATTTGTAAATAAATGTTCAAGTTTTAGTACTCTTGACAGAACAATATCTCTACAAATTCTAAACCAATTCCAACAAACCAATGAAAATTGTATTGTGACAGTTGATAATTCTTTTTCTTGGTCTGATATTATTATCTCTTCATTGCGTTCACTCAGTCTGTTGAATTCCAATTTTAAAATCTCTTTGCACAGATATAATGGCAGCAGTGTAATTACTTTCTCTTCTATTATATTGTGATGATATATTTTTAATTTTTTGTTTTCACGGCTTTCCTTTTCCTCTCTTTTCATAGTTATCTATTGGATGATTCAAAATGGAGAGTTAAAAAAAATGGGATAAAAATTTTCACGCTGTTGTTATTGTAAAAATTGTTTAAAGATTTATCACCACTGAGATCTAATGTTGCTAGTTGAGTTGTTGAATTCAATCTCTGCTGTATTCTAGAGATGATTCCCATAATTCCAATACCGAATATATTGAGAAATTGTTATATTTCTATCAAATCCAACAATTATTAACACCAATACAATTTTCCAATTTTCCAATCAACATATCTATAGATGATAGGTGAAATGAAATAACATGATCATTCACAACTAATCCATGCTTTCAATTGAACGACTACAGTAAGACACCAAGAAAATCATTCAACCACCTACCATTGGTAGATTTACCAGCAGTGCAGGTGTTATGTGTTTGTTTAAATGACTGACACTGGGATGATATAGCATTTCATCTCTTATACAAATCAATATTAAACTTCTCCGTATTCAATAGTTTAGTTGGACTCTGATATACCACCTCTAACTGTTATTTTCTTACTACCTTGTTTTAATAGTCTAGTTACTGTATTGGTACTAATAGAATTATGTGAATTCGAATTTAATATAAATTATCTATCCATTATGATTTTAGTGGTCTATTACATCTACTATTATCTTGTTAGAAATTAATAGGTGCTATATCAATATAGTTGGTAGACCACTAATCAATACTCTAATAAATGATATTTTACTATTTAAATTTATAAAAAAAAAAAATTATAATTTTTTCATGATAGTCCCAATACTAAATCATGTCATGTCATTCAGACTATCCTCAATGAAACTAAACTAAAAGATAGGTGGCTAGATTTATAAAAATTGCAAAGAATCTACATCAAATACAGTAGTGTAATTCATTGGTAGATCTTTTTAGTCCATTTCAATCTAGTTACATAACTATGACATATACCAGCATAGATTGTCATCAAAAACTCATCAAAAGGCTATACAGGATCTAGAGAAACTTATAGAATCGGATGAGAATTTTAAAAACTATAGAAATGAGTTAAAGTCTATAACTACACCATGAATTCCATTTAGAGGTTTGATACTTCTCTGATATGTTATACTAACTGCTACTAAAATTTATCTTATAAAAATAAATACAAATGGTTTATAAATTTATTTTTGTTTAGTGATTATAATATAACAGTAGATCATCTTTAGAACATATAGTAGACTTGCAGTGCATTTAGTAGTTGAATGTTGATGCAGTAATTGGTGTTTAAATTAAATGTAAAAATAGTTGAACTTCAATAATGAGATATCTTAAATAGTATCTTATAAGTCCTAAGTAAATATAGTATCTTGAATCTCTTACTAATCTTATAAATAAATATCGTCTTTTATAGTTGTGTGATAAATAGTTCAAGATAACAATATAAAACTAATCTAAATATAATACTATCCTATACTATCCAGGTATCAATTAAAACTTAAAACATATAAAAGTGCTATAAACTATTATACAAAATATTAGTAGAGATGTCAATCTAGATACTAATATTGGAATAATATGTTATATTTAACCTTATTTAGGTCTTATTTTAGTATTTTTACATATTTTGATTAAATCAACAAACTATTCATAATTCAAATTCACAGCCCTGCCATTAACCAACTATTGCTTCTGTAGAGTTAAATGATAAAGAAATTGCAACTCAAGACTAGTTGATGATAACAATAAGATAAACTATGTTGTAAATTCACTGTTGAATGGTAATATCTACCTTTTTTATATTGCTTTTAATTTAATATTAATATCTTTTTTATAGATATTCTTAATTCTATATTAATGGCTTCTTAATATAATCTGAAGATCGCTATGTTCTGAACTTGCAAGAGACAATGTTGAAACTAGGTGATGGTGGTAATTTAACTGGTCTATGATCAATTACTACTAGTAGTTGTTGTTATTGTAGTAGCTGGTGATGTGGGTTAATTAATTTTTGTAAATTATCCCAACAGAAATATATTTTAATAATACCTATTCTAGGCTAAATAAAATTGTGGTACTATCCAAAAATGATTGCTATACCATGTATACCTTAAAATTAGAATTGAGTAACCTTACCAAATTATATACTACTTTTGTAGCACTACTTTTAATGTCAATCTACAATTTTATAGATACTTTATTGGTTTGATTATTTAGCCAAAAATGATAAGTTATCCAAAAATTATTAGCAAATTTAAATGTATTTATGTGTTAATATCAATTTTTTCAACCCACTATAATCTCAAGGAAGGAGTTAAAACTAATATAGTAATCGTATAAATTCTTAATGCATAGTCGCAGTATTAAATAATGAATAGATATCACTCTACTAGAGTGTTATTTAAAAATGCTTTGATTATTTACATTTAATTGTTGTTAAAAGTATTAGTTTTAATATTGGCATTGGAAGAGCACACAAACTCGTTTTTAAAATATTTTGATTCTACCATATTTTCATACTCAATTAAATCATAATTTCTGGTGATGTATTGATTAGTATGCAGATGAAATTTATAACATTAAAAATTTTAACATACAAATGCGGCAAATCTATATTATCAGAAAGGAAGGATTGATTCAATTTTATAGAATCGACAATAGAAAAAGGGTTACCAAATTGATTCCAATCAACTCTTAAAACCTGTTGTTGTTGAGGTTGTTTATTAGATGAAATATTTTTAATCATCATATCATCTAAAAACTTGTTATAACAGAGATCTAGACCTTGAAGATATTCTAAAGTTATTGATTGCTCACATTCTCTCTTTCTAATGGTTTGAATTCTCTTTAAACATTCTTGGGGGCTAACATCTAGATAAATTGTCATATTTGGTAATGGGATATCAGATAGAAGTTTCTCTCTAGCATTGAGATACTCTTGAAAACCATCTTTAGAAATAAGACCTTCTACTCTACAATTTTCTGCAAATACCCAATCACTATAAACTGATCTATCTAAAATGACACCATTATTATGTTTTAATGAATAGGAAAGTGCGTTGAGATAAGTATTATAACGTTGATTTAGGAGCCAAAGCTGCATTACAAGTGCATATTTGGTTGGATCTTTATAAAATTCTGATAGATATGGATTGGTAGTGGTCGGTTCAAAGAATACCTTGTAACCTAAATGTTCCCCTAGTTTCTGTGAGAGATAAGTTTTACCTGCACTAATGTTTCCCTCCATTATTATTATTTTGGATCTATTGTGTTGCTGTTTTGGTGGTTGTTGTTGAACATTTTTAATTGGTGATACCATATTTTTAAAATTAATATTTAATGTAAACAGATTTAATTTAAACATTTAGAAGAATCCATTTACATAAAAAAAACGAGAATTTTATTTTTTGAGCGGTTTGGTCATTATAACTGACAAATTCAAAACTTCAAAAAGTTATTCTACAGTTTTTACTATTAAACTTTGACTTGAAGTACATGCAATTAAATGGTTATTTGTGTGGCTTATATCAAAAGAGTCAATAGAACTTGGAGTAGAATAACTAGGAATAAATTGAAATATTTTCTTGTGAGATTGATCGAATGTTGAAGCCGATGAGGAAGAAAGTTGTGTGCTATTGTCATAATTATCGACCATATTAAACATTGACATAATCAATCTATTCTTATTAGCATAATCATAGGATATGATTGAACCATCCTCTGAGCATGAATATAACTGATTTGAATTTAACTTATTGAATGAAATTTCCCAAACTATTTAATAATAATATCAGTATTATGATAATGATAATGATTATAATTATTGAGTAGCAGTAGAGCCAGTGGTAATAATAATATTATTAATAATACATACCTGGGGCAGAATGTAAAGTATTTTGATCAATTGCAAATGAATTTCTAAAATCAAAGAGGGTTACACTGCCATCAGAGTTACCAGTGGCAATGATATGGGTTTGATCAGGGTGAACTGATAAGGAATTAACCTGTTGATTTGGAGATAATGGTTTTATAACTTTAATTGGTGGTGATCTATTACTAACACGAATATCCCAAAACTTTAATATTGAATTACAACCACTTGTTACTAATTCATTTTTACTTTGGTATTTCACTGATCTAACGTTTAATCCATCAACATTTTCTTTTTAAATAAATTATGGTAGTGTGTGAGTATTAATAAATTTGATTATTTTTGGTGATATTCAAAATACATACTAATAGTATAATATGGTAAAATTGAATCTAAATTTAATATATTTAAGTTTCCATCAGAGCCAACAGTGGCTAGATTTAGATCAAAATTTAAATCCAATGCATTCAATTCACAGTGGTTGTGTAATGATTCCCACCTCTTTAGTAATTTAATTTGATTATTTTGTAGATTGAACAAGTAAAATGATAGTGATCCATCACTAGATCCAGATAAGATAGCTGGTTGATTGTTGTACTCAAAGAATTTTAGGTCAGTTACTATACCACTATGATTGATACTATTAAGTATCTTACTGTCATTGTTATCTAATAATCTACAATCATATGACCAAATACTAATTTTATTTTTCTATTAATAAATAATAGCCATCACCATTTTCAAATTTGTTGGGTTTGGTGTTAATGAGGGATTATTATCTAAATCAAACTCAATTACTATAGGATACCTACCGATAGTTGTTGTGAATTTATACTACCAGTTGCAAATAGTGATAGTTGATTTCCATGCTCTATAATTGATTTAGAATAGTATCTAATTTTATTTAACTTTTGTGATATATACTGTATATTTTGATCTTTCATTTTTATTTTTTTGAAAAAATTTAGTTTTTTTTTTTTTTAGATATCTATTTCATCTCCGTTTCTATTTTTTAGTTATCTTATATATTAGGCTTTGGGTACCCTATTATATCAAATAAATTATAAAATGTCAACAGTTGGAAATGAAAGTTTAGCAGGAACATTTTTATTCAAATTTTACAATGTCTACATTTCCGAACCAGAATTATTAAAAAATTGGTATCATAGTGATTGCCATATCACCAGGAGAACATCAATCTCAAAGAAAATACAAGTAACTGGCAATACAGTATGTTATATAATATAGACTATATTTTTTCGAGTCATCATTGATAATATTCATTAACTTTGTATTTTTTTTGTAAATTCTAGAATATAAATGATATCAAATTTAAAGTTATTAATGTAAAGTTAACTACCATTGACTCACACTACCTAAATGATTCTTTATTTGTCATATGCAATGGATACATGTTGACTGAAACTTTTAGTAATAATTTTACACAATCCTTTTACTTGGAAAAGGTTGATGGTGCTTACCTCATCAAGCATGATATATTAGTTGTTCACCCTGAACAAGAATCTCAACAGCAACAACAACAACAACAACAACAACAACAACAACAACAACCACCAGATGAAGCATCCTCATACAATGAATCTGAATCAACTGCCACCACTACTATTATCCAACCACAACCAATGGCCAATGGCACCACCACTGCTACTTTGGTTGAAAAGGAAAAAGATGCCGATCTACAGGCCTCAACTGTCCAAGATATCCTAACTGAAAAACATGACTCTCCTTCTGAGAAACTAATTGAAATTCTTGAAGAACCAAAGCAATCTGTAGTAACGCCCCCAACAACAACACCAGCAGCAACAACAACAACAGCAACAACAACCAATACATTTACAAATCAAACTAATACTACCACTACTGCCAATGCATCTGCTTCTACTACTCCTATTCAACAACAATCTCAACCACAACAAACTAAAAAAGAACAAAAACAGCAAATAACCCCCCAACAACCATCAAAACCCTTAACAATGGCCGAATTAATTAAACAACAAGAAGGATCTAATAATACCCCTACATTTATTAATCAAACCAATACCACTACCCAAGCAGTACCTGTTAAATCAGAAGTACAACCAACACAACAAACACAGCACCAACAACACCACCACGGACGTGATGGTGCATTTTCAAAAGAGGGATGTACAATTTATATTACCCCCAAATCTGGATCAGGTAAACTAGATCATGCTGCAGTTACTAAAGCATTTCAACCATTTGGGCAAATTCAAAATATCAAAATCTTTGCTGGTTATGGTTTTGTAGAATTTGACAAGATTGAATCTGTTCAGCGTGCTCTTACTCAAAGTAACAAAATAACAGTTGATGGACAAGTCATCACTGTTGAAGAAAGAAAAGGAGCACCACCACATAAATTTAATGGTAATAATAAGCAATTTAAAGATAAAAAATTTAGTCAAAATAATAATAATAATAATAATAATAATAACAATAATAATAACAATAATAATAAACAGTCACAACAACAACCTGAACAACAACATCAAAACAAGCCACAACAAGTTAAAAATACCCAACCAAAAAAAGATAATACTAATAACAAAATTAGTTCAAAATAATATTCTAATCTCAAGCAATAAAACTCTACTAAATTATTCAGTGATATATATCTAAATTCCTTAACTTATGGAAATACTAAATGGATAGACAGAATGATTTATTCATCAAAAATTTTACTGTATGCTTGTGATTCTTGTTTTTTAAAAGATGCTGATCTTTGGTTTAAAATTTTTAATTCCTGTATGATCTCTTTGTCTCCAGGAGATAACTGTAAGGCTTTTTCAAGATCTTGTTCAGCTTGTAGAAAGTTTTTCAATTGTGAATAGGATTTGCCTCTACGAAATAGAGCCTTGATATTATTTGGTTCATTTTGTAATACTTCATCGAGAATCTCAATAGCTCTAGAAAAGTTATTTAATTTGATGTTACATACAGCAATATTATTTGAAAGTACAGTATTTAGTTGTTTTAACTCTAATTCTTTATCTTCTGGTAAACCATAGAGATCTTTAATATAGTTCTTTGAGCAATGGTAGTGAAACATTGCTTTTTTCATATCACCCTGTTTAAAAAATTCAGTTCCTTTTTCTTTTTCAGTTTGAGCCTTCAAATATTTGGTGTACGATGATGGTGGTAATTTCTAATATAATTTGATAATTAAAAAAACTCTGTAAATATTTCAACTATTATTAAAATATATATATACGATACATACGACATTTTCTTCTCCCTTTTTAATTGAATTTATATATTTTCTAATTTCTTTACTTTTTGAAGAATAAAACATTTGTTTGTTATCAGTGACCTTGTTAGACATGAGATCAAATAACTCTGCTAAATTAGCAAGTGCAAGATAATGTTTTGGGTCAATTGTGGTGGCCTTTTGGAAGAATTCACTTGCATAGGTGAGTAATTTCATTTCTTGCTCTTGTTGTGATTGAAAAAGTTGGCTTGATCCATATAAAAGTGAGCCTAGTGCAAAACATAAATCTACCTTAACATTTGATGATGATGGTTTTTCTAATTGAACAAATTTTTCAATAGCTTGATTAACTAGTTCATTTTTATTTGTTTTACTGTTATCTATTGTTAGTTTTCATCCATTTCTAAATGGAATCATATTGATGTTTAATGTTGAACTTACTATCCTTCTAAGAGTAAAAATCCACCACTGCTTAATTCTTTGGTAACATCTGAGGGCAGTTTAAAGTGTTGTAAAAGCTCCTCTAATTTACTTTTACTATCTTCTAATGGTAATGATGAAACTGATGAAATAAATGATTTCCAGCTGTCCATGTGGTGGTAAAAAAAAAAATCTAAATAAAAAAAAATTATTAAGAAAAAAATATAAATAAAGGATAATAAAATGTATTTAATTCTTTTTAGTTATGACAAATTAAAAAAAAGATTTAGAATATTGTTTTTTTTTTTTTAAAAAAAAGGAATAAGCCATGGTTTGTTTATGTAGTAATATAATTGGTTGAGGGTGGGAGAAGGTGAGTAGAAAAAAACAGTAGAAACAAAAAGTTTACAAGATCAAACAAGTAGAGTTTGATTTCTTCTTTTTGTGGACTGGTGGGTTGATAACGGCTCTGATAGCTTCATCAAAAACATTCTTTAGACCCTTTTGAGTGAGGGCAGAACATTCAAGGTATTTAACAGCATTGATTTCCTTCATTTTAGCAAGACCTTGTTCGTATGAAATTGGGTAGAGTTTCTTTTCTTTGAGTCTATCTTGAGTCTCTTTGTCGTCTCTCATATCCAATTTAGTACCAACTAAAATTATTGGTACATTTGGAGCATGGTGACAGATTTCTGGGTGCCACTGTATTAGATTAAAAATATTTTTTTTTAAAAAAATGTTAGTGATTGAAAGATATCTTGAATTGACTTTATACTTTTTGAGTGTGTATTACATACCTTTCCATTAACATTTTCAAAAGAAGATGGAGAGATAATTGAGAAACAAATTAAAAAGACATCAGTTTGTGGGTATGATAATGGACGAAGTCTATCATAATCTTCTTGACCAGCAGTATCCCAAAGACCTAAATTGATTGGTTTACCGTCAACCATTACGTTTGCTGAATAGTTATCAAATACAGTTGGGATATATTCACCTGGGAATGCATTAGTGGTGTAACTATATTTTGGTGTATATTAATATATATTTATTTCTATTTATAAAATATTTTAAGTATTAAATATTTTCGCTGTAAATAACATACCTGATCAAAAGACAAGTTTTACCGACAGCACCATCACTATAAAGAAAAAAAAGATAAAAAAGATAGTTAGTTACTATTTAACTTCAACCTGTTATCTCTGTAAAAAATTTTTGATCTAAACCATACCCAACAACTACACATTTAATAGCTTGCATTTTCTATTTGAATTTATAAATCTACTAAATAATTTGAATTAAATATTAAATATTAGTATATTTTAATTTATTTGGCTAAATTTGTTTAATATTATTGAAAAAAAAAAAATCCTACTTATACACAAATAATATTATACACTGATAAGAGGAAAAATAAAAAAATCATAAAAAAAAAAAAAATTTTTTAAAAAACCAAAAAAAAAAGTTAAAAAAAAAAAATTTGGATTTTGATTTCAAATAATCTAATTTTTTGTGAAGTATTATTACATGAATGTTTGGTGTGTGATGTTCATTTTATGATTAATGTGAATAGATACTTTACATTTAAAAAAGATAAATTATTGTTTGAGAATTATTATTATTATTATTAGTAAAAGATTATTTAAGGAAAATTTTAATGTAGATTAATTTTAAATTATTATCTCTATTAAAATTTGTTTTTTAGTTTAATATACAATTAACTTGATTTGTTTAATGAAAAAATGAAATGAAAATATATCGGTTTTTATAACAACACAATCCAAAAAATTCAATGAAAAAAAAAAATTGAAAAATTTTAAAAAAAAAAGAGTTATTTTTACATTATTCTATTTTAGAATTATACATCAAATTAAAATAATATCTTATGAAACTAATTTAAAGATAGACTCAATCAAATTTTACATAAATATCAGATTTCTATTTTTTTTCTATTTTTTAATTAGAGTTAAATAGGCTTCAAATGCATTATTCATACATTGAGTTAACTCTATTATAACTTTTTGATATACTTTTGTTCTTTAGGTTGGAACCCTTACATTAAATTCAAAATCTCTGATTTCAATAACTACTTATCCGATTCCACTAACGAACACCATTTAAATTTAAATTTAAATATATTCTCAATGAGATGTAATGCAATGCTTTACATAGTACTGATACCTTATTTCAATATATGTATAGGAAAGTGAACAGTTATCCCTGTTTTAATTAATTAATCTCTTCTAAATACACTTTACGCTGAGATTTGGATTTTTTTTATTATTTTTTTTATAATTCATGTGTGGGATCGCAGCAATTATTGAGGGTATTCCAATAGAAATTGGAATAACAACGAGATCAGAGATTAATGACAAAGAGATAAGAACAGTAAATTATGAAGACTTAAAAAGTAGACTAAATGACAGGGGACCAGATGATATGAAAGAGATGGTGATTAAAGATAGTGGAGATAATGTTAAAATTCGTCTATTCAGTAGTGTACTATCACTAAGAGGTAAATTAACATCACAGCCACTACAAGATAGCAATGGAAATATCTTATTGTGGAATGGTGAACTATTTGATGGTTATGAGATTGGACATCATGATAATGATACACAATTAATTAGTAATGTACTCTCACAGATTGAGACAACCAATGATAATCCAAGAGAATTAATTAGTAGAATGTTACCTATAAAGGGCCCATTTGCATTCATTTATTGGCAATCTTCACAAAGAAAATTATGGTTTGGTAGAGATGTACTTGGTAGAAGATCACTATTGTTAAATATTTGCTCTTCTAACGACTATCATAGATTAATTATATCTTCAATGGCAACTTTTCAGAGTCCTCTTATTGATGAAACAAATCTACCAGTTTGGAATGAGGTAAATACATTTGGCCTATTTTCAATCGATTTCTCTCCACATTTTAAAAATGCTCATATAAATAGTCATAGCTGGGATAATAATATTATTTTTAATACCAATATTGGTATAACTCAATTACAATCTGTTGATATAGATGATGACGATAATAATAACGATAATAATAACGATAAAGAGCAACAATTAGAAATTGATCAGTTACATTTCTATCCATTTGGAAAAAGAACACAATTTCTACCCTATGGAGACAATAATAGTTGGAAAGAAGAGGAATTTAATCATTATCTTAAAGAATTTAAAGAAAGGTTAGGTAAATCTATTTATAATAGAGTTTGTAATTTACCTGATATTTCTGTCATACCTCCTCAATTAATTCAACCACCACCATTTCCAACACTAAATAATAATAATAATAATAATAATAATAATAATAATAATAATAATAATAATAATAATAATAAAAACAAAGCAATAGCATTAGCCAGTAGAATTGGTATATTATTTTCAGGTGGACTAGATTCAATGGTTTTAGCAGCTATGTGTAATGAATATATAGAAAGTGGTGAATCTATACATTTAATTAATGTAGCTTTTGGAGAAGATACATTTCAGAGTAAAGATTATGATATGGTATCAGATAGAAAAACATCAATATCAGGTCTAATTGAATTACAAAAGATTGCACCGCATAGAGATTGGAAATTAATTAAGGTTAATGTACCACAAAGCCAATTAGAATGGGCAAAACCTTTAATTTATCAATTATCCTACCCTGCAAATACTTATATGGATATGACTATATGTTTGGCATTATGGTTTGCATCACGTGGACAGGGTATTATACATCGACTTCAAAAAGAAGAAGAGGATAAGGAGGATCTATTGGTAATTAGTACATGTAAAGTATTATTAACTGGTGCTGGGGCTGATGAACAATTTGCTGGATATGGAAGACATAGAAATGCATTTCAACGTGGATCATGGCCAATACTACAACAAGAATTAAACAAAGATTTTAATAGAATTTGGAAAAGAAACCTGGGGAGAGATGATAGAATTATAAGTTCAAATCAAAGAGAGGCTAGATATCCATATCTAGATGAAAATCTTATTGGATATCTAAATACAATACCTCTTTGTTATGTCTGTGATCTATCATTAGCACCAGGTGTAGGAGATAAAAGACTATTGAGACAATTGGCACTTTCATTGGGTCTAGGCGATTCTACAAAATTAGTTAAAAAAGCAATACAATTTGGCTCAAGATCCTCAAAACAATTAAATAGGAATATTCCAGCACGTATTACTCAGAAATGTGGTGCAACTACATTTTCATTTCAGCAATCTCTCTATGACCCACTTTTAGATCCAAAAGCTGAACAATCTCAAAAAACTAAACAAAAACAACAACAGAGGGAGAAAAATAAATCAAAATTGGAACAAAAGAGAAAGTTGCAAGAGCAATACAGGTTAAAATCACAACAACAATCTGAATAACAATTACCAGATCAAAATCAACTTAATACTGTGAATCACCAAATAAAATTTTTATTTTTTTTTTATTTGGATATTTACCAATTCTATTTTTAAACCCAATCACCTAAAAAAATAATTATAATTATACACACACAATGGTATGAGAGATAAACATATAACATTTTTTTTAATATGTTATTGATTTTTTTTTTTTACAAACTCCAATTAGAAAGAAAAAGAGTAGTAAAAGATTATAACAAATAATTATAATTTATCATTATTATTAACACCACATTTTATACTTTATAAAATAGGCATCTTGTTTTTTATCCTCCTAAAGAAGAAGAAGAAGAAGAAAAGGAAGAAGATATACATACAATGAGAGGGTGGAAATTATTCAGGAGTAGTTACAATTTTGAAAGAAGATGGAAAAATTTAGTAAATGAATATTTTCCAAAATATAAGCTAAGGGTTTTAGATAGAGGAACACATGTAGAAAATGATACAACAACAACAACAACAACATCTCATCATGTCATTACTACTACTGAGAATTTGGATATTGTTGCAATAGATGAAAGATTATCAATAGCATCTACTCTGGTATTATCATTTCAACATGTTTTAGCAATGTTTGGAGCAACAGTTGTAGGACCACTACTAATGGGATTCAGTCCAAATACTGGTCTATTATTTTCAGGTATTGGAACACTTATATTTTATGTGTGCACTGGAGGAAGAGTTCCCTCTTATGTTGGATCCTCATTTGCATTCATTGGTGTTGTAAATAGTGCAACTGGTTTTGTTTATCAACCAGGTAGTAGTAAATTAAATGAACACATTGATATAGCAAGTGGTGGTATTTTAATATGTGGTTTCATCTATTTGATTATAAGTTTTATTGTTATTTTTTTAGGACATGCTTGGTTGGAGATTATTATGCCACCAACGGTAACTGGTGCTGTTATTGTTGCTATTGGTTTAAATCTTGCAAATACCGCTGTTACACAAGCTTCTACTACTTCATTTGATGCTTGGATAGCAATGCTGACTATTTTAACAGTTTGTTTATTAACTATAAACGCACCTGGACCTCTAAAAAGATTACCAATACTCATTGGTGGTTTATTTTCTTATCTTATTTATTTACTTTTTGGTTTAGGTGGAATTGGACCTGGAATTGATTTTTCATCACTATCAACTTCAAAATGGATTGGATTACCTCCGACTCATTTACCAACATTTGATAAAACTGCAATAAGTTTGATTGCACCAATTTCAATCATTTTGGCAGCTGAGAATATTGGACATGTAAAAGCTGTTGGTGCAATGACTGGTAAGAATCTTGATAGTCTATTGGGTAGAGCTTTTCTAGGTGATTCTATTGCCACTATAATTGCAGCTACTGGTGGTAGTATAGGTACTACAACCTATGCTGAAAATATTGGTGTAATGAGTATCACCAAAATATTTTCAACACTTACATTTGTTTTCACTGGTATAATTGCAATCATTTTAGGTATTTTACCAATATTTGGTGCTATTGTTCAAACTATACCACCTGGTGTATTCGGTGGCCTTTCTATTGTTTTATTTGGTATCATTTCACTCACTGGTGCTAAATTATGGATTAATAACAATGTTGATTTCTCTAAACCTAGGAATCTACTGAGTGCTGCTATTGCTATAGTATTAGGTTGTGGAATGGTTAATGGTATTGTTGTTAGTTGGGGTATTATTAAAATTGATGGTATTGGTTGTGCAACACTTTCTTCAATAATTCTCTATCAACTATTAAGAGAAGATTGGGGTGCAGTTTTTAAAAAATTTCTTTATTCTATTAAACTATCTATATTTACTGCTGCTTCCACATTGAAGGACAATAATAAATTTATCACTACAAATAGTAACACACCTCATGATCCTGAAGCTACATATGATCTAATAGAATTACCAATTGTAAATAATAATAATAATAATAATAATAATAATAATAATAATAATAATAATAATAATAATAATAATAATAATAATAATATATATAT
>LODT01000007.1:0-10729 GCA_001606155.1 Tieghemostelium lacteum | reverse complement strand
AGTTACACACTAACTTACAAACTATATGTGTATTTCCTAACGGTTTAAATTTGTTTAAGAAAAAACTAGTAAATTCTTTTTTTTTTTATTTTTATTTATCAAAAAAATGCAAGTGGATATAGAACAAGAAGTTGATTTAAAAATAGCATTAAGACCATTTATAGATGAGATTACATGTCCAATATGTTTTAATACAATTAGTAGTTGTTTAATGACAACATGTGGTCACAATTTTTGTAGTCATTGTATATTAGAATGTATTAATAGAAATCATAAATGTCCATGTTGTAATGCCAATCAAGTAAAAGATCAATTAGTTAAAAATATCCAATTTGATAAAATTATTTCAATTATCGAAAAGGAAAAAGAATTTTCATCAAAACATTATTTTGAAGATTTAATATCACAATCATCAAATAAAACTAATACTAGTACAACAACAACCTCAAATAGTAATGATAATAATAATTCAACAAATTCAAATCATGTAAATATATCACCAGTTGAAGAGTTATTTAGAGTAAGTTTAAGTCTTATAGGAAACAATAATGAAATATATATATATATATATATTAACTAAAATTGAATATATATAGAAATATTTAACAAATTCTATATTGTCATTTGAAGGATTTTATCAAGATTTAAATAAGAAATATAAAGATAATATTGATAAATTAGAGAAAGAACATCAAGCATTAGTAATTAAAATGGGGTCTAATCCTATTATAATAGAACAATCACAAAGAGAAATGGATTTAAAAAAATCAAAATTAAATAGTAGTTTTAAGAATTCAACAGATTTAATATTTAAATCTTTAGAAGATTATCTTAAACAAACTGCAACTTCACCTGGTTTCTTAACCATTTATACTACCATTTCAATACCTGATAAAAATTTAAATTTTGATCATGTACCTTTAAAACCAACTCAAACTGTTTGTATTTCCTTTCATCATCCCCTTAAGTAACATAAATTTTAACATTTTATATATAAATATTAGTTAATAGATATTAAAAATATAATTATTGAAAAATTAAATAGTAGAGGTGGTGATTATACATTTGTTTCATGGAATCCAAATGGTATTGTATTTACAGTTGAAAAACCATCATCAATTCAAGATAATCAAGTTATAAAATTAGATGATGATTATAGACCATTATCATTATATGGTATACCAGCAGGATCAAAAATTATATTGTCCAATGGTGGTATATTACTTAAAGGTGATCAACCAAAAGATTGTTTTGTTACCACTTATAAACCTGGTACTAATGAAATTATGAATTATTATCGTTGTGATGATTGTCAATTTAATTGGATTTGTCAACCATGTGCTGACTATTGTCATAAAGGTCATACTCTTAGAATTCACATTCCAAATCATAAAGCCTCTTATGCATGCTGTTATGATCAAAGAAATAAAAAATGTAAAATCTTAAAATAAATAGATAAATAGAATTAGGAAATCTATTTTATTTTATAAGGTTTTTGTATAATATATAAATAATTTTAAAGATTTGATTTTAATAATGGTATTGGTTGAGAATCAGTATAGGAACAATTTTCAATAATTGTTGCAGTAGCTTGACCAAATCCAATACACATTGTTTGTAGACCATATCTTTTATTTGATCTTTCTAATTCATTTACAAGTTTTGTCATTAGAATAGCACCGGTAGCACCAAGTGGATGGCCATGTGCTATAGCACCTCCATTTGGATTAACACGTGACATGTCAATTTTTAATTGTTTTTGCCATGCTAAAACTACACTGGCAAATGCTTCATTAATTTCAAACACACTTATGGCCTCCAGTGGTAATCCTGATTTTTGTAATGCCTTTTCAGTTGCTGGAATAGGACCTAGTAACATGTATTCTGGATCTGACCCAACACTAACACAAGTTACAATTCTAGCACGAGGTTTTAAGCCTAGTTCTTTAACTTTTCTACCACTTAGTAGAAGGACTGCTGATGCACCATCACTAATCTGTGATGCATTGGCAGCTGTAATTAAACCATTCTCTTTAAATGGTGTTTTTAATTTTGCCATTTTTGTGTAGTCTACAGGCACACGAATACCCTCATCTTGTGTTACAGTTTTTCCTGTTTTTTCCAATTTTATTGGGAAAATTTGTGATTTAAAATAACCATTTTTTTGAGCTTTATCAGCAAGTTCATGTGAACGACCAGAGAATCTATCCAATTCATCACGTGTTAGTTTATAACGTTCTGCAATCATCTCTGAACTAACACCTTGATGAAGAATCTTAAAATTGAAACCTTTGTTGAAATTTGGATTATCCAATTGCCAATCAGAACCCATTGCTACAACAGACATCATTTCAACACCACATCCAATAGCAACATCAATACTACCACTGGCAATAGCTTGACTTGCAAAATGTATTGCTTGTTGTCCTGATCCACACATTCTATTCAATTGTACTCCTGGTACTGTTTGTGGAAATCCAGCTTTTAACAATGCAAATCTTGGTATATTTGCACCTTGTTCCTTTACTGGACTTACAACACCACAAATTACGTCTTCAACTAGTGATCTATCAACTTTTGGACATCTAATCATTAATTCATTTAATGTCATTGCTAATAAATCAACTGGTTGAATATCATGTAACATTCCTGAACTATAACCTCTACCAATTGGTGTTCTTACACATTCAACTATAAAAACATCTCTATCATTAATTGCTGTATAATTCATTTTTAAAATCCTCACTAAAAAATTTTTACCAAAAATAATATAAAATAAAAATTATAAAATAAATATCTGATTTTAAATATTGAACTTAAACAAAAAAAAAAAAAAAAAAAAAGTATTTAAGTAACAATAAAGGAATTTTGATTAAAATAGTTTTGATGTAGATTGGTCTAAAAAATAAAATTCTTCTCGAGTTTTCACAAAAATTTTTTTTTTTAATAAACTTATAAAGGCTTTAAAATGTATAAACAAAAATATATATCATTGTTATTTTTGACCATTGCATTAATAGGAACCAGTTTAGCACAGGATTGTTCTTTTGGTGGTGTCAATTATAGTGGATTTACATTGTAGGTTTTTTAATATTTTTAACATCAACTCGTATAATTACTTTTTTTTTTGAGGCCAAAAGATCAAATGAATATAAACTTTTAGTACTATTTTCAAAAGTGAATGTGATTAATTAATTCAATTTTTATTTAATTAAATAATGTAGAAATGGAACTACAGGTCTACAAGAATATTCAGTTACACAAGGTTCAGTTCAATATGTTTGGAATGTTTGTGATACAGCACCAACATGTGTTGCTAAAGCTATTGCTGGATCAGCATCATGTCAGCTATCATCAGGTCAATGGAGAAATACAGGTTTATTAAATACCGGTGTATTCAGTGCTTTAGAAGGTGTTGAAGGTGCCCAGGTTACCTATGGAGGTGGTCCAATTTGTAATGGTAACAAACAAGCTAGAACAACTAGAGTAGAAATGATCTGTGCTGAAGGACAACCAAATAAAATTGTAGGAGCAGATGAGACCTCAACACCATGTATCTATGAAGTTAAATTGTCAGGTAACGATGCATGTCCATCACAAACTAGTTCTGGTACATCATCAACAACTGATACATCATCAACAACTGGTACATCATCAACAACTGGTAGACCATCAACAACTGGTAGATTAACTGTAACTGGTACATTAACTGTAACTGGTACATTAACCGTAACTAGTACATCAGCCACTGGCACATCAACAGATTACAGCAGTGATTCATCTGCATTAAAATATTCAATAACAACAATAATTTCATTAATTATTTTGGTGGTAGTTTAATCTTCAAAGTAAAACACTCTGGTAGTTCAGCATATGTGGTGGTGGTACTATTTAAATAGAAATATTATTTATTTTTTAATTAAATTAAAAAACTCTCTTGTATTTTTTAATAATTGTATTGAAATTTCTAATTCTGGTAATTTATAACATTCGGAAAGAGTTCTAAGTATATAGGGTAGATAAGAAGGTTCATTTCTACCTTTTGAAATTTTTGCAGATTTTGGTGGCATATCATTTGGATGAATATTAAAGTATCCCATATATGGAGCATCGGTTTCAATCATTATCTTATCAATTGGTATAATACCTTTTGAAATGATTTGTCTAAGTTCTTCACCTCTAGTTTTATGAGCTACAAATCCAGTAAAACCCAAATAAAATCCAGAATCAATATAGGTTTTAGCTTCCTGTTCAGTGCCTGTAAAACAATGTACCACAGATTTTGGCATCACACCAGCACCTGTAAATTTTCCAACAATTTCTAAAAACTTTTGATGTGCGTCTCTTTCGTGTATAAACAAAGGTAACTGTAAATCGACTGCCAATTGAATCTGTTTACTAAACATTTCAATTTGAGTCTCATGTGAACTGAAATTTCTATTGAAATCCAAACCACATTCACCAACAGCTCTAACAATATCCCTGTTACTCTCAATCAATCTTCTCAATTCCTTTATAGCTCCATCAGATCCATTCAATCTCTTCATTGTCTCTTCAGCTTCATGTGGATGTACACCACATGTTGAAAACAGTTCTGGAAATACATCAGATTTCTTCTTTCTAATTAAATCAAATGCTCTTATACTTGAATTTATAGATGTACCTGTTATCACTATAGTCTTTACTCCCTTTTCAAAACTTCTTTTCAATATATCATCTTGATCAACTATAAATTGTTTATCTGCTAAATTTGCTCCGATGTCAATTGTCTCTAAACTATTATCAATTGGATTTGGTAATACTTTTGGTATTGATTTTGGTCCACCTTGTTGTTTTGGTGTATTATTATAATGATTATTATTATTACTATTACTATTATTTGTAGTAGTAGTAGTATTTTTCTTTACATATGTAAATTGTGGTTTTTTATCCATTTTTGTTTAATATTCTTGATCAAAGATTTATAAGATTGTAAAATAAAAAAAAAAAATTTGTTTTTGTATGATAGGTATTCAGAGAAATATATAAGAATATGAAATTAATAATAAAAAAGAGTAGAAAATTGTTTTTATTTTCTTTTATAAATATATAAGATCCTATAAAATGTATGTGATAATACTACTTTTTCTTTTTTTTTTTTGATTGATTGCAAAGGTCCGGTGGTAAAAAAAATGTAAATCCAATTTTGTCGGGAACAATCAAAACTTTTACTACTTTAGTTTGAAAATTTCTAAAATAAGATCTTATTTTTACATTGGCGCACTTTTAACTTTAAACATAAAATGTTCAATAATTTCTGGCTCATTGACGGGTAATCCATCAAAGTGAAGTCTAACAGCACTTGCTAACTCAGCTTTAGTTGAATTGTGCTTGGTTTTCAATTTATAATATTTCTTGTATCTTTTCAATGCTGCTACATCTAATTTTTGAATAACATCTTTTGATAAAAAAAACTATAATAATATTATTATTCAAATTAGAATCATATCCTATCTTCCAATGTTTGTTTTTAAAATACATACATCCTCATCTTCATCTTCATTCTTGTATATACAGGTTTTTGAATGTCTTTTCTTTCCTCCACATTTTCCGCAAGCTATAGGTAAACCACCATTTATATTATTGTTGTTATTATTATTATTATTAATATTATTAGTATATATACTATTATTATTTATTCCGATTCCATAAGGATTAATATTATTATTATTATTATTATTTAATTGTTGCTGTTGCTGTTGTTGCTGTTGTTGTTGCTGTTGTTGTTGTTGTAAAAGTTGTAATTGTTGTAATTGTTGTTGCTGTTGCTGTTGTTGATATTGTTGTAACTGTTGTTGTTGTAATTGTTGTTGTATTTGTAATTGATTATAATATCCATTACCCATATAGTTATTTGATAAATAATTTTGATTGGATATGGATTTTCTCTTTGGAATACTAGTATTTAAAACTTTAGTTGAACCTACTTCCATCATGATTTCTATATATATATTCCAATTAATAATATTAATATAATTGTTTAAACAAAAGAAAGTAGAAGAACAACAATAATAATAAAATAATAATTTAAAAAAAAAAAATAAGGTGATGAATTTTGTGGTGTTCTTTTGATTGTGTTTGTTCTCCTCTTTTTGATTGTTATTACTTTTTTAGTTTTAGTGTTTTTACTCTTTTGCTTTTATGTTAATTTTTTTTTTTGGGGGTAATTTGATTAATGTTCCTCTCTTTAACTCTCTATGTTGTTTATATGTTAACCTATTTATAGATTATCCAAAAGTTTGGAATAACTAAACTAGTACTACTAAAATCACAAAAAAAAAAAAAAACAAAAGTGTCAAATTAGAAATAAACAACAACAATTATTTAAAAGTTTTGAGGGGTGTGTGTGTTTTGGTGGTAAATTCATAAAAAGAGTATTACAATTTAATAATATTTCAATTTTGTAAATTAGATATAGTAGTGGTAAATTACTATTATCTTTAACTTGTTGTTGTTAATACTAATATAGTGGAACTACTTTAAATCTTTTTAGTGGTGTAAATTACAAATTTTTTTTTTTCATCAACCATCGCTTGGATTACCTTGAAATGGTTTCAAAAAAATAGTTAATCTCCACCTCACTCTTTTATATATATCCACTTCTTTTCTCTCTCTCTCTTTCGTTTATCAATAATATTCTTAATATACAGTGAATTGTAATCAACTATACTATATCACTACTTATAATGTGTGAGTGTGTGGGTGTGATGTTCATATTAAACTTTACCTTTTAATATTGAGTGGGAAACAATCAAAAATATCTGCAGTTGATTAAATAGTTATTGGTTTTTTGTTTTTAAATATCAGTGAGATTGAGTGCTAATATATATATATTGCTGGTTGATCAAAGGACTAAAAATTTTAAAAAAAAATTTGTTCGTTTTTTTGGGATACACTTTCAAGAAAATATCTTACGATGAAAACCCCAAAAACATAAAAAAAAAAAATATTAATAATAATTACTAATTATAGAAAGTTATATAAAACTATAAAAACTGTTGGTTTTTTTTTTGTGCCCAACTAAACTATTTTCTTCTTTAGAATAAGAGTTTTTTTTTTATTATTGTAATTTGTATATTATAAATAGTAATAATAAATATCTTTAAACTAATAATTAATTAATTATATAATGACAATTGAATTAATATATCTTGATGGTAAAGGTAAAGGTCAATTTATAAGAAACCTTTTACAATACTTTAAAGTTCCATTCAAAGACACTCGTGTAACTGATATTGATGAAAGTCTACGTGATACTCTTCCATATGGACAGTTACCTTACTTTATCGAATCAGATGGAAATGGTGTAATTAGCTTCTCAATGGCTCAATGTACGGCCATTGTAAGATATCTCTCAAAGAAATTCGAATTCCGTCCTAGTACCGCCCGTGAACAGGCAATGGCTGATGAAATCCTAGAGTCCACTCAAGATCTTCTAATTTATAACTACTACCTCCGTGAACCTAAAGAAAAGGAACGTTTCCGTTCCTATACAATTCCCAAGATACTTGGTCGTTGGGAAGGTCGTCTCGAACAAAATGATCCATGTAACTGTTTAATAGGTTGTCAATTAACCTTTGCAGACCTGTGCGCATTCACAGCTATCGATGAACTACATTTAATGCCAATAGTCGAAAAATCATTCCCTAAACTCACTAATCTCTGTCAACATTTTTATAATTCTGAAATTGGTGACTACCTAAAATCCGAATCTATTCAATCATTAACTTGGTAATAGACTAATGTATTTACTACCTTTTCTTATCTAGTATTTATAGAAGCATGTATATTTTTGTTTTTTTTTACATTTTATTAAAATAAACATCCTACCTCCTATTATTCTGTACTTTTATAAATATTATCTATATATCGAGTAAACCTAAATTTATTTGTATTTTTGTAATTTCTTATACAACTTATTACCATAACCATATTTATCTAAAAGTTTTTGATGATCTTGTTTATATAAAGGTACTGGTAAATCTGCTTGTGTCCATCTTATTATACAAAAAAAAAAAAAAAGTTAATTAACTACAACCTAGTAATATTATTTTAAAGTAATTCTCTTACATTCTAGGTTTAGGTAAATTTTTAGAATAACATGTATTATATTTTCTCAAAAAGTCTTCTACATTTGCTAATTGTTTTTTATTCTTTTTCTGTGTCATTCTCCATGTATGTGTCTGTTTAATTGGTTTATTAACTAAACCGCTAAATAATACTCTTGTCAATGAAAACATTTCTTATTCCTTCAATCAATTGATTCTGCAACTCGTGAAAATTTAAATTTTAAAAAAAAATCAAAAAAAAAATTATTATGCAAAAGAAATTGCTTGTTATGAAAGAATACTTTAATTAAACAAATAAATAAAGAAAAGAAACAACTTCATTTAAAATAAACAAATTGAATAGAATATTATAGTGTAAATTGAAATTACTTAAAACTCAATTCAAATAAAACAAAATTGATACTGATAAAGACAAATAAGAATATCTTAATATTATTATAATTTACTTTACCTTTAACATATTATAATATAAAATTTTAAAACTACGTATATAACAATCAATTAAATTTTTTCAATGAATTTTTTTGAGGAAGAGGATTCCATCGTTACTACGTTATATTTGATTTCTTTTTTTTAAATTTTTTGGTTTTTTTTTTTTTCTTCTTTCAATTAAATTATCTAATCAATAATACCTTTTTTTCTATTTATTTATTTTCACACTTTTAGTTTAAACTATAATAATCAATAACCATTGATTAGTTTTTTTTTTTTTAAATTTTTTTTATATATATCAAAAAAAAAGTGTGTATTAAACATTTTTATATAATTATATATTATACAGATTATAATATATCAAATCGAATTCTGTACAATAAAGAATAAACTTTTAGAGAACTGATAAAAGTATCAGTAGAAGAAGAGAAAGAAAGACATGGTTAATGTCTTTATGATTATAGTAGCCATTGTGGTTGCAGCGCTTGTAGTATTAGGTAGTATTTATTTGATAGCATATTTCCAACATCCAGACGATAAAAATGTAGCGTGGCTACCCAAGATTATAGTAGTACTTGGGTTGGTATTGGCAGCAATTAGTATTCTAATGTTGCCTTTAGATGTGGCAAACAATGGAGGACAGGGTGGATTCCCTATGGATACCATGTGGTTGGTTATCTATATCATTGTAGCAGTATTTGCAGTTGTTATAGTACCATTTGCCATGTTTTATTATGAATCCGAAGAAGCTGATCCAACATTGGGAGGTAACCAATTTGCAGCAGCTCTCAAAGGAACATTGGCAATATTATTTGTATTTGCAGCACTGACTGTAGTTTTATACCTGTTTTTGGGTATTGCTGAGATTCCAACTATGGTTGTAAACGGTAGTTTTACAGTTATAGTACCACCTGCAACCGGATCTCTAGCAAACGAGACATTCTATGCCGGTATTATTAATGAACCTGGTACAAGTTCTGAATTTAGAGTAGGTACAAAGGCACTGACTTATCGTGTCAGTATTGTACTGTTTATTATAACTATGGTTTCCTTTGGTGGTTGGTTATTGTTTATCATTTTTGGTGGCATTGGTTTAGCTGCTTTGCCATTTGATATGATTACAGATTTCAAAAACCGTCCACAACGTATACCCTATGACAAGTATCTCGAAAGAAAGAAGAAACTAGGTGAGAGAGCAACTGATTTGGTGGAGATTGGTAAACAATTACAAACCAAAATGTCAGGTGGTGTCATATCAACTAGAAAAGACAGAAGAAACTACAATCGTTTCAGACAAGCTGTCTTTTTACTGGAAGAGGATTACGATCGTCTAAAAATCTCTTACAAGAGACAAGGTGGAAAGATTATACTCTACTATGCACAGTTCTTTGGTGGTCTAATTGCAGCTGGTTTATCTCTTGGTTGGTTACTACATATCATCATTTACATGTGGACTCAACCTGAACCTTTCCATCCATTCCTTAATAATTTAGTTATTGCTCTTGATAATGCATGGGGATTCTTGGGTACTATTGTCTATGGTCTACTTTCATTCTATTTGGCATTCTGTGTGATTAAAGGTAACTTTAAATTTGGTCTACGTCTATTTTTCCTCTTCCCAATTCATCCAATGAGAGTAGGTGAGACAATGATGAATGCTTTCCTCTTCAATGTAGGTTTAATCCTCATTTGTTGTGTCAGTATCACACAATTTTGTACTATGGCTTTCTCTCAATATACTTCATTAACTACCATCAATTCAATGTTTGAAACCTCTGTTCGTAATCTCAAAGTACTCAAATGGTTCTGGGTAGTTTATATTTTTGCAATCTTTATTATGGCTCTTTTATCTGCAATCTTTTTATTCATTAAACCAAAAGATAAACCTGCTAAAATTCAACTTTAAAAAAAAAACAAAACTTAAATAAATAAATTTCATCATAAAATATATATATTTTATTATAATAATAAAATCAAAAAAAAAAAATTAATTAATGGTTAATAATATAATATATAAAAAAAAATAATATAACTTTAAGTTTATTATAATAAAAGAAGCGAGTTATTGAGGTTACTTACTTATTTTGATGGCGAGGCATCGCGAACCAGTAAATAACAAAATTTTTTTTTTTTTTTTTTTATTTTATTTTATTTTTATTTTATTATTATTTATTTATTTATTTATTATT